>JAVGVS010000189.1:809494-843013 GCA_032718565.1 Distichodus sexfasciatus
TTGTACCCCTTTAAAGTTAATAATGCCCCATATCTCAAAAATGCTGCAGTAAAATAGTTTCATATGTGGTGTGTATATAGTATGGGACGTCCTGTATAAGAACTGGTGGTTGTTTTTTTCTACTTATTAGAAATGGGGTCTTTATACCCCTCTAAAGTGCAGTAATGTCTCATATCTCAAGAAAGTATTTTTTTTTTAAAATTCATATAATGTGTGCACATTATATGGGATAAAAACTGACCATGGCGTTTTATACTTACTAGAATTTATTTTTTCAAAGGTCTCTGGAGTGAAATAAAGGCATTTTATTTAACTTTTTTTTCCCATTGTGAATTTTTTTTTATTTGCCCTATCTTTCAAAGCAGACGTCAAACCTCATTATAGAAAACATTCATTGAAGAATAACTGTTACTTTTGAACAGTAAAACAAATTAAAAATCAATTCTGGTATTTAGAAAGACTAAATTATTTTGTCTGTTTCCTACGAATTCTGCTGTAACTCATCTACATAAAACAATTATTTGAAAGCTGAATATTTAAGAAAAATATTGTAACAGACAACCGTCAAAGTCACCAATAAATAACACGGATATTAAAGCAGAAATGCAAATAAATAAGCAAGTAAAAATTCACGAGCATTTCTGTATTATCTGTCAGTCCTGGGCGTCTAAGTGAAAAGCGCTCTGCGAGCGCGTCATCTCTGTGTTGATCCTGAAACTACCGTAATCACTGTAATATACGCGCACGCTAAAATCAATCGCGGCTGGCTTGACCGTGTTTTTCTGAACCGCGGCTGGCTTTACCGCAGTCAAAGAAGTCTCCATCTAGCCATGGGTTGTTTAAATGGTTTAATACTTAAATCGAGTGTTACCGGTGCATGGTCACTAATTACGATGGGATGAATTACGGACTCCGAGATATCTGGTACGTATGATTGAATTGCTGGCTAGAAAAAAATCGATATGTGATTGATGGGGCGGAGAAAAGTGTGAGCATTCTCTGTTTACTGGGTTTTTAGGCGCCAGTGATCGGTAAAACCAAATTCATCCGTCTATTGTTTCAGTCGAGTGCCAATTTCTGGAATGAACAGCAGTAGATGATAAAGTGGGATTAATGACTGTATTAAAGTCACCTCCAATTGTAATTTTAGAGTCTGATAAGTCCGATAATGCGTGGAAAAAGACAGAGTCGTCAGTATTATGTCCAAATATATTTGCAGTAGTTATTATTATTAATAGTTATGTTAACAATGACATAATCGTCCCTCATGGCCGGTGACAGTTGTATTATGCATGTACTGAATTTTTTGGTTTACTAAAATCGAGACATATCTTTTTTTGGAGTTATATGTTGATGAGTATATTTGATTAAATTGTGGGGTTTTTAATTTCTGAGTTGTGGGTTCTGTCAAGTGAGTGTCTTGTAGCAGGCATATGTCTGCTTGTAATTTAGTGAAGTGATTCAGGATTTTGATACACTTTGCCTGTGAACTAGCTCTGCGAATGTGCCATGTTACAAACTTAAGAGTACTTATTATGAAGTGTATCAAAGTCAAAGTAAACTTTATTGTCATCTCTTCTATATATTGTACAGACATACAGAGAGACGAGAAGACGTGGCTCCAGTTTGCACAGTGCAACAAGAAATAGAGAACAAAGAAGATATAGGGCACATGGAATAAACAATATATAAATAGGACACAAAATATACATTTTAAGCTAGAAGTGGAAGTTGAATGACAGTTTTCAATATGAAGGATTTTGATATCCATTCTAATTTCAATAGCCAGTCTATGTGTATAAATTTAGACATTGTATGAATATGGTGATGGTATGGATGATATGACAGGAATGGTCCATGGTCCACGGGCATAGCAGCAATAATAATAATAATAACAACTTTAAATCTATACATATACTCTTGTGAGGCAGCTTCACCATCGTTATTCCCCTTATAACGTATAAATTTCGCTTAGTACAGTTTGACAGATACACATAAGTGAAAAAGGAAATAAAACAAAAAACACTAAACATAAAAAGAGCCACAGGTGAAGAGGAGAGAGACAGAGTGACAGAGTAAGATTGAGAGTTCGAAGGAGTGAAAGACAAAAAGGGATAGAAATAGGAAGAGATGAGAAATGCTGATAAGCCCATCGTTGAGAGAGAGAGAATATTAAGACAGCAGGGTGTAAGTGTAAAGCTTTGGTCTAGATTGGTCTGTGTTCGGAGGTGAGTCATAGCCAGGTGGTAAAGCTGCCTGTCCACGTAGAGCTTGTCCCCGGTTAGTGCGGCTCGTTTCCCCTTTTCCCGAAACTGTTTCATAATTGGAATGAGGTTTTTTCCGTCTTGCCTGAATTTCTCTAGGGAGCTGGTCGATAAGTCCAAAGTGAGTCCCCTTTAGTTCTTTCCCTTTACTTTTCACGAGTTCTTTTTGTTTATAATATTCAAATTTTGCCACGATTGCTCTCGGTTTTGTATTGTTGGGTTTTTTTGTTCAGAGGCGGTGAACACGGTGAAATATATATCCAGAATGGTTTCTTGCATTGTTTTATTTTTCTTGCATTATTATTATTCCTTGCTTTTATCTAAATATAATAAAAGATACAAATAACAAAACGAATTGGAAAAGGCCTCTTACATTTGTGATCATATAGTGATATGCAAAGCACTGGACACCTAAATATAATATACTCAAAGCTCTTAATATCTGCATTAATACACCTTATCTGTAGCACCAGGGATAAATCAAATGATCCTTTTCTTTTTTAGAATACAATATGAAACCACATGAACACAGTGAAACATGAAACTCACCAATACAAATACAAATACATTTACTGGGTGATGTACTAGCTAATTATCACCTAACTAGCTTACTTAGCTTACTTATATGAATAGATCATAACAGTTATAACATAACCAGGACTTTTGGTAGAACCATATGGCATTATAAAGACAATAAAATCCTAAACATATTACCTGAAATACATCCAAGGTACAGTGGAGTCGGTGGAAGTTAGCCTACAGATTGGTCTGGATAACTCTCTCTAGATAACGGGGTAGAAGGCGATTAGCATGCTAGTCAACAAGTAAATAAACCTAAAACTACTGATATACATATCATGGAATCATCTCAAAATAGTGAGCATAAATCATTAACAAAACTGCATGATAAATCATGGCTTCTGCATACTTATAATCTAGTAGAACACAGTTTTTCCCAGACCTCTCAGAAAACGTGACCTACCCATTCAGTGTCCTGAATTGCTTTGAGCAACTTCTTGCAATCTCCCACTATACTGTACCAGGGTGTCATTGCACCATTTAAAATAATTTAACCATATACTCTATTACAGACAGACAGCTCAAAGCCGCAACAGGAGTAGTGAGTATCAAACTGTGACTGATGTGTGCATTAGCCATTGGACTGATTTGGATATCAAGGCTTGAGACAATGCCACATTTGAAGAAACATCAAATGTCTCTGAAAGTGATAAAATAAGACTATCAACCAAATCTGCAAAACCCACTTATGCGGCTGATATGAAAAGCTATGTGATGATGCACCCAAAAGACTAACGTCAGAAAAGACAGCAGATGTGTATAGTCTTGTTCAGGAAGAGTTTTTGAAATGGGGTATTACATTTTTGAAAAGTCAGCAGGAGTTTTTGAAATGGGGTGTGAAATTTGAGGAAAGCCTGCACACTGAAAAAAATGATTTCTTGACCCTGTAATTACTTCTGAAATTGTGTTTAAATTTTACAATAAATTATCATTTAAGTGCTTTTACTTTAAAATATCACCTTCTATTTAATCTGTTACTTGGTGTTTGTTTGTAATTATGTATCCTCATTTTAATACATAAATTTGACAACCAAGTAATATTAACTAAACTACTGCACTGACTGCAGGACTTGACACAAGAAAGTAAATTTTACTTGGGTAATGGGAGTGAACCTGGTGACCACGTCACTCAATAAGTGACATCATGGCAGTTTGCGCGGTTTCTGAGCAGAAATGCATCTCAAGGCAGACCTTTGCTAGAGAATCCACAGATCAGAAGCAACAAAGGTAAGTTGTTGGCTTAATTAACTTTATACATTTCTGTTGTCTCGTTGACAAAAGTAAATGCTTGATTACTGAAAACTTAACGTTTTCTTAACTGCTAACTAGTTATTCTGCTCTGTCCACACCGCTAATTTAACGTTAGCCTGTTAGCTAATTGCTGCCCTGTGCCACACCGCTAATTTAACATTAGCATTAACCTGTTAGCTAATTGCTGCTCTGTGCCACATTTTTTTTCTGACCTGCCCCACTTGCCTTGGCATCTTATTTAGCTAACTTGTCAACGTGAGTGTTCCTGGCAGATACTTATTCTCAGTGGCATTTTCACAGAAATGTTCTAAATCATGTCTTCTAAATCATGTTAGTGTTATCAGAGGAGGGTGTGTATGGTGTTTAGCTTAAACTAAAGTGCTGGGCCGTTTTCAATTCGAATATAAATAATGTATGTTTGTGGAAAATACTGCATATTTTTTATGCATCTGTCGTAAGTAACACAGGACAAAATTTCAACATACACAGATTACATCAGAATTAGGGTCAACTGAACAGAAATAGGCTTTTGCGCGGCAGGCAAACGTAGCAGTGCAAGCGGTATGATATGTTGGAACGCGGCCGGGATGTGCACATCATCTCCTGCCTCACTCTCGCCAGTGATCGAAGGGAGTTCAGTTGTCTCGCTGGTAGAGCGTGTATTTTTTCTGTTACGATGGGGTCATCGGAACGCAACTCCATAGTAAGTCGGGGACCTGTGTCTTATTCTGAACCCAAGATATGTGAAATATTGTGTTATTCAAAACGGCCTTATGTTTTAAAAGTATCTTCATTCTTCATTGCCGCATAGCAAGAATACTGTATGTATATTATGTTTTGTACATAAATTTAGCCTCAAGGGACTCTATAAGTATGCAGATTTATAAATAAAACCTACTTTACTAATATTAACCTTTGTTTACACTTTGGCTTTGTAAATGTAATTCAGAGAATATGCTTTTTTCATTTGGATGTTTCAGGTTAATATGAGAATTCACATTTAGAACTGATTAGATTTTGTCTTTCTAAGACAGACCATGATAGAGTAATCAGGTTCTGATTATGGTCAGGTGTGTAGTACAACTGTATTTTACAATATTTTAGTTGCATCTTACACTAAACTGCTAGCTCAGTCAAATGCACATCAGTCACCACACCACAGACTAAATAAATTGCACATTACATTAAATCAAAGAGCAAAAAGAGAAGGAACAGAACAACTTGACTTGTTTATGTGCTATTTTTAATGTCAGATAAAACATGCTATTAATGCAATATGCACTTATTATAATCATGTTTTCCCAAATGGAATTTTATGTAGGGTGTTAATATTGAATAAAAATATTCTATGTGATGCACAGAATACTGAAAGACATTGATTCATAAATTTTGTCTCAGCATCTGATCCAAGTTAAGATCAAATCTGTACCTTTATAGGTTTAACTTGACATAGACTTGTCTTGTACAATGATATAAGATTTTGAAATTTTTACACATTGAACTTATTTTCCAGGCACCACAACATGAGATGGAAATGTAAAATATGTAGCTTTGAATCAGATAAAAAGTTAGGATTGTTAAAACACTACAGACTAAAACATGGACATTGTGGCCACAGCCAGTCAATCCCCTGTCTTCACACTGATGACCCGGAGCCCTTAGATGAACAAACACAGCCGTTGTCTCAAGACGTTAAGATGAAGTTTGGCCAGCTCTTTTTGAGGTTGGAAAGCATTTTCAATGTGCCAAGCAAATGTATTGATGAAATAGTTGATGAGCTTCAGTTCATATCGTACATTGCATCTGGTGCTGTTTTAAAAAGTGTGGTTGAGTCCACTTTGAAAAGCCACAGTTGTTATCTGGAGTTGGTGAAACATCTTTGTGAGTCACATCCTATATGTACAGATTTGGGCACAGATGGGCCATTCACTACTTCACACAGGAGCCGAGAATACATAAAGAAACAATTATCCATTGTTGAGCCTAAAGAGTACCTAAAATCGAGGGTAAAACATTCCAGTATGTCCCAATATTGCAGGCCTTGTTGCAGATCTTTAACAACAAGACTATTCAACAAAAGGCACTGGGATGTCAAAGAAATTCTGGTAATGCTTCACAATACAAGACATTTCATGATGGATCTCACTATCAGAACAATGATTTTTTCTCTGCAGAGAATGACAAAATTAGTCTTTTTCTGTATATTGATGACTTTGAGGTGTGCAATCCTCTTGGTACATCCCGCAAAAAGCACAAAGTAACAGCTGTGTACTGGGTGTTGGGAAACATTCCAGTTCAGTTAAGATCAGAATTGACATCCATTTATCTAGCTGTTCTGTGTAAGGCAGAGGACACTTAACAGTTTGGATTCCAGAGAGTTTTAGAGCCACTATTAACAGATCTTAGAAGCTTAGAGAAAGATGGCATTTTTGTTCCAGGTTTTGGAGTCATCAGCGGCACTGTCGTCAGTGTAGTGGCTGATAATTTATGGGCCCATTCTGTAGCAAGATTTGTCGAAAGCTTCACTGGATTGTATATTTGTCTCAGGCAGAGGTCTGAGTTCCAGTCTAAAGAAGTAAGAGGTGGGTTCTTCCCATGGAGAACTAAAGAACATGTTCAGACAGCTGTGTCTAGTCCAGATCATGCTCACTACTATGGTGTGAAAAAACACTGTGCATTGTCTGAAAAACTTTAACATTTTCATGTAACATCTGGATACCCTCCAGATGTTTTACATGACCTTTTTGAGGGCATTGTTCCAGTGAAGTTGGCTTCATCATTTGAGGTCTTTATCAAGAAGAAATATTTTTCTTTAATGGAACTCAATAGTGTCATTTGTCAGGTCCCCTATAAGTGGAGCAATAAAACAAATTGCCCTCATCTTGTCCCTGCTAACTTTGCTACACAAAGATCAGTGGGAGGCAGTGCACATGAAAATTGGTGCTTATTACGCCTTCTGCCCTGTGGCTGCATTATGGACAGTGAGGTTTGAGGCCAAACGCAGCTTCTTCAAGAGAACTGTCAGACATACAGGCTGTTTCAGGAACATGTTGCTGTCCCTTGCAAACAGGCACCAGCTCATGATTTCATACCACCAGTCACATGCTGTGAAACCATCACTCTAAGTACTAAGTAGTTACTTAGGTGTGACCTAAAAGACTTGATAAAGTGCAAATTTCCAGTTGTCACAGCTGTTCATATTGCTAATAATGCTTGCTTTCTAGGCACCAGCTATGCAGCTGGAATGATGGTCTGTTGTGGTTCCACTGCAGGATTGCCTGACTTCGCAGAGGTGTTGCAGATATTATTCGCAAACTTGTCCTACCTGAGGGTATCCCCACTACACTTCAGGACCTTAATTGATGTTATTCAAGAGACATTCCATATTCCAGGAACATTTTCTTTGTTGTATGAAGACATGGATTTTGATGGCCAGTTTTTCACTTTGAGCTCCACTACCGAAGTACAAGACAAGGCTACACTAAAGCTTGTAATGGCTCAGCCTCTTGTCCTAACTGTGAGCCCTGTGAAAATACCAGATGTTGAATCTCCAGTACCAGAGCAATCTTCAGATACAAGCTCTTGCCACTCATCTGGATCTCGAGACACAATCCTGTTGTCTTCCCTTGATAATAGGGGAACGTCTTACAATGTTTTTTGAAAGAGGGGCCTTAATTTTTTTGACTATCACCCAGCACAGCATTTACCTACCTGGAACCTAGACGCTGGTCCACC
Source organism: Distichodus sexfasciatus (assembly GCA_032718565.1). NCBI lineage: Eukaryota > Metazoa > Chordata > Actinopteri > Characiformes > Distichodontidae > Distichodus > Distichodus sexfasciatus. Next base: position 817,324 of record JAVGVS010000189.1, read on the forward strand.
TGTCTCACCAAATAATCCTAACTTAAGGTTTGAAGCCATTGCACACGGGTTAGCACTTAGGAGTAGGTTCTGGGTTACAAGTCAATTGATTATGCAATTCTGTAGTACATTGGCAGTGTGTGTGTCCAAAGAAAAGGCATAAAGGCTAAGGACTGCACTGAAAGAAATATAACACTGGCTCAACGTAATCTGTCACACCTAATATTAGCATTGCTGTAATGTAAATAAACCATTTACTGTAAACTTGAATTAAGTTCATGTAAACTAATTTCTGAAGGTGAAACAAACCAAATATTTAAAGTTGTTCTAAATCAAAATAAATGAGTTGGCTATATTACTTAATGTAAATATTCTACTAAATCTAACCTGAAATTATAAACTTGTTATAAACCACTTTTGAATGTTTGAGCAAATTAACCTTTTTCGTTGCATCAAATAAAGATTTCCGGCATTCATAATTTAAATATAGAAGCAAATAAACTTAATTACATTTTGATTTACACTCAGAACGCATTTCTTTATATAAACATTTATCGTGCAATGAACATATTTTCATCCAAAATGTTAACACTAAATTTTTTTTTCAAAATGTGTAAAAATGAAGTTATTCAACAATGCTAATTGTATTTGAAATTGAGAGAAAAAACAACCAAGATATGTCTGCAGTTTTCCACAAATTAAAAGATGGGTACATTTTGATGCCCAAAATGACGAGTGCAGCATCATTAGGTGCGCCACCTACCATAGAGGAGTGTGCACAGGAGGGAACACCTCTCTGCCTGTTCAGTCGTGCGTAAGGCACAATTAATCGATCGCAAGTGGCCACCTCCGCTGTCAGTACAGGAAATAACAATGTGTGATTGTCCCGCCTCTTTGAATAGCGGAGCGTGACGAGAGTGAGCTAATGAACAGTAAGGGCCTGATTATCCACATAAAGTAGAAATGCATGATTGCTTGTGTTATTTGTCAGAATAGCTACGGCAAATTAATGTAGCCTTCATTAATGATGCAAATTACTGAATATCTGTCAGTTTAAGTTGTCGTTTTAAAACGTTTGCCAACGACGGCTAGTTTTAACACCTTAATTTTGGGGTACTAATAAGGATGGCATTTTTTGGTGAATAACATAAAGAAACTGTGCATAACTGTATTTGGATGTATATAACTTGCGTTAACTGAGCAGTGCATCGTCACAAAATTGAAAAAGTGATACTTTATAGGATAGCCAAGCTACGACCATTAGCCAGCCGTACATAAATTAGACTGGTAAAATCTAATCTGAATTTGCATGTGTCTACACGATGAGTTTTGACTTCCATATAGTGTAGTATTATTTATTTATAAAATTTTAAATAAGAAGAATGAGAACTTGTACTACCACTAGTTATTTGCCTTCGAAAAAGATGTAATGAAGATATAAAGTTTTCCTATTGTTCAGTTCGTCTAATGCAAGTAGAAATACACATTTAAATAGTTTCTTTAAATTAACTGCAAGAAAATATGTTCAAGATTTGACAAGCTGCATAACTTAATTTGAATTGAAGTTCATGTGCTATTTGCTTGTCGCTCCATCCGACAAGCAAAGTGAGCACATGCACAAAAGATCCAGAACCACTTCAACGACAAAAAAAGACTCTTGCAGTTTATGGCAGGGCATCCAGGCTGTCACTTAGTACAAGCCAGCACCAAGCAGCTGTGAGGGGGATGCCACACTCCCTGAGGAGTTGAACAAGTTCTATGCACGGTTTGATGCACTGAACAACACACACGACGAAAGCCACGCCTCCCATCACCAACCAGATCATCTCTCTGCCTGCAGCTGACATGAGAAGAACTTTCACCAAGGTCAACCCACGAAAGGCTGCCGGTCCAGACAACATTCCAGGTCGTGTGCTCGGAGACTGCGCTGATCAGCTGGCCGAGGTCTTCACAGACATCTTCAACACATCACTAAGCCAGATGGTCGTCCCAGCGTGCTTCAAATCCACCACCATCATCCCAGTGCCAAAGAAATCCTCAGTATCCTGCCTGAATGACCACCATCCCATCGCTCTGACCCACATCACCATGAAGTAGTTTGAGATACTTGTCATGGCACAGGTGAAAAGCAACCTCCCCCACTCACTGGACCCACTGCAGTTTGCCTATTGCACAAACAGGTCAACTGAGGACGCTATATCCACTGCACTTAACCTTTCCCTCTCTCACTTGGACAATACTCTTATGTTTGATTGCTGTTTGTGGTGGATTTTTCTTCCTATCGATCCCTTCTCCACATTCTATAAGTAAGAGACTCAGAGACCAAGGATAGAATAAAAGAAAGCGATTTATTGCTGTTAACAGGGGAGGCTCAGGTCAGAAAAACTTCACAGACAACTCTGAAATCAACGAACAGTACACATGCTTATATACAGATATATCTTGCATAAGGTCAAACGGGGTCCACAAGTTCACCAGTTTCACAACACTTGCTTGTGGGCGACCAACATTCTCAATTCCTGTTTCACAATTATGCTTCTGAGCAAGGTGGCATTTGTAAAACAGAACACAGACGATTTTACGCCCCAACAGGTTACACTTTGCCATTCTGTTCCAGACTTTGAGTACACAGAGAAGAAACATCTCCACCTCCAATACCACCTCCATCACCAAAAAGGCCCAGCAGCGTCTCCACTTCCTGAGACGCTGAAATGAACCAACCTCCCACCCTCACCATGTTCTACAGGGGCACCATAGAGAGCGTCCTGACCAGCTGCATCTCCGTCTAGTTCGGTAACAGCTCTGTTGCCAATAACAGACAGCTTCAAAGGATTGTCAAAGCAGCTGGCAACATCAACGCTTTACCAACGCTGCATCAGGAGGGCCTCCTGCATTGTGCTCGACCCCTCACATCCTTCACATGGATTCTTTACACTCCTCCCATCCGGCAGACGCTATTGCAGCATCAGGACTCGATCCTCCAGAATGCATGATAGCTTTTTCCCACAAGCCATCAGACTCCTGAACACACTTCCTGCCCTCACAACTCCTCCCACCACACACACCTGGACTGTGAACTAACTGACTCTGTTGCACCTCTGTACATCACCGTCGCTGTGATGCACATGCTGCTATACGGACAATTTCCTCCTCAATTGACTGTTAATACAACACTGCTATAATAATTTTTGCACTGCCGCCACTTATTTGCACAAATATTGAACATTGAATGTATAAATAGACCAGATATAGAATTTTTTCATATTATAACTGTTCTAACCTCTTGCACATCCAGTGTAAAAGTCAATTTCCATCTTTGTGGGTAATACTGCATCCAAACTGTCTCCCTATCTACCTCTATTTCTATTTCTATTTCTAGTTTAAAGTTATATTTAATATTCCATGTCTAGTTTAAAATGTATATTTTGTATTTATTTATATACAGTGCTATGCCAAAGTTTGGGCACCCCTCCAAGGTTGCATGATAATTAGCTCTGTCTTCATAAGAGAAGATCACAGCAAAATGTGTTTTTTTCTAGCGATATATAGACAAGGGGATGTTTATCAGACCAAAATTCTCAATGTAGCATTATTGAGTTGTATGCTTCAACTCAATCCATACATTTTCAATGATGTTCAGGTCTGGGGACTGGGACGGCCATTCAATAACATTGTAACTCTGCCTCTGCATAAATTCCTTAGTAGATTTTGAGGGGTGCTTTGGATCATTGTCGTGCTGAAACATCCAACCCCGGCGTAACATTCTTTTCAAGAATCTGCTGATATTGGGTAGGATCCATGCGGCCCTCAACTTTAACAAGGTTTCCAATACCTGTGCTAGCCAAACAGCCCCAACAGTTCTTCTCCTGGAATGCTGTGTATTTTTTCACCATGCATAGCCCCTGGTTATGACCAAATAACTGTATCTTAGTCTCATCTGTCCACAGTATTTTTTTCCAAAAATATTTCTGGCTTGTCCAGATGCTCTTTTGCATACCTCATGCGGCTCTTCTTTTTGCACATCACCCTTCCACTGAGTTGTTCCTGGTGCAAAGTGCGCTGGACTGTGGAACGATGTACAATGACACCATCGGCAGCCAGATGTTGTTGTAGCTCTCTGGAGGTGGTCTGTGGTTTGTCTGTGACAATTCTAACCAGTCTTCGCCTGTCCCTTAGCAAAAAGTAGTATACTTGAAGTTCATTTTATTGAGTATGCTTGAGTATAAGTATATAGCAAGTACACTACAGACCTTGTACCATGTACCTTGTAGTGTACTAGAAAGTATACTAATTTCTTCGGACTAAATTAGAACATTTTTAAGTTTATAAACGTATACTTTAAGTATACTTTGTCATTTTAAGATTACAAAAGTATACTTTACTTTTCTTTATACTTATCAGTATAAATCAAGTATACTTCACTATACTATTCTTAAGCATATAAAATATAATATATAAAAAGTAAACTTCAAGTATACTGCCTCAGTTTTAGTATATAATAAGTATACTCATAGTACACTTGAATAAACTACTTTTTGCTAAGGGGTGCCTTTGAGATATTTTTCTCAACGACATCTTTTCTTCACAATCACTGTTCCTGTGGCCTACTACATTTCTGACTGTTGAGACAGACAATCCAAACCTTTGTGATAATGTTTTGTACCCTTCTCCTAATTCATAAAAATGCATTATCTTAGTTTTTAAAGGTTCCCATGTTGCCACTCTCTAAGAGGAAACCAAGGACAAGTACCACTGGCAATTTATATATGTTAAACCATTTTTTTTAATTGGTTGCAGCTGTCTTTGTAGTTTAAGGTCTAATGAGCTAATCAAAGCAATGTAATGCTGCAAATTATCAGTATTAAATGACTGCAGGTCTTCAAAGTAATGCAAGTGAGAGGGTGCCCAAACTTTTGCACATCCCATTTTTCAAACTTTATTTTATTTCATACAACTCAATAATGCTACATTGAGAATTTTGGTCTGATAAACATCCCCTTGTCTATATATCTCTAGAGAAAAAAAAAACAAAAACATCTTGCTGTGATCTCTTATGAAGACAGAGCTAATTATCATGCAACCTTGGAGGTGTGTCCAAACTTTTGCATAAGACTGTAAATAGTGATTCCTCAGAACAAGTCAAGGTGAAATATTGAGTACCACAAGGATCAGTTTTAGGTCCCTTGCTGTTTTCGCTGTACATGCTACCTTTAGGCTCAGTTATTCATAAGCATATAATTACCTTTCATTGTTTTTCGGACGATACACAATTATATACTGTATATCAGCTAAACTAGGAGACAGATAGCAACCTCAGAAAATGGAAGAATGTTTAATTGACAAAAAAAAATGGATGTCGGACAACTTCCTCCAGTTAAATCTATACAAGACTGAGGTTCTTCTTACTGTCACTAAAACCACCATTTGACATCATGGTCAGTCTTGTTAAAAACCTTGGTGTTACTCTAGACTCAGATCTTTCATTTGATATACGTCCTTCTACATTAGTCGCACCGCCTTCTTTCAACTCTGTAATATTGCCAAACTAAGAAACATGCTAGCCTTCCAAGATGCAGAGAAATTGGTTCATGCATTTATTACCTCCGGGCTCGATTACTGTGATCTCTGGTTGTCCAAATTGGTCATTAAATAAACTCCAAACAAAACTAAAAAATATGATCATATCACCCCAATTCTATCCTCACTCCACTGGCTGCCAGTTAAATTTCGTGTCGACTATAAAATACTCCTCTTGACTAAAGCTTTAAACGGTCTTGCACCACAGTGACCTCATTTACAAGTACAGTCCGACTCATATGCTTCGACCGCAAGGCGCAGGTCTTTTAGTAATACCCAGAATAAAGAACGTTACCATTGGGGGGGAAAGCATTTGCTCATAAAGCACCACAGTTGTGGAATAAACTTCCTATTAGCGTTCGGAGCTCAGTAACAATCTCTGCTTTTAAGTCAAGGCTTAAGACCTAACTGTTTAGTCAGTCTTTTGGATAGTAAAGTCCCTTTTTCTTAGGTAAAGGCAAGATCTGGGGGTTCGTGGTCAGATTGAAGGTGAAAGGGTGGAAAGTGTCCCTTGGACTATTTTTTATATCTTCACTTCTTTAAAAATCATTAATTAATGATAAATCTTGAACTAATATTAACTTGTGTGTTAAATGTTCATACACCTTGTCGCCCGGAGGAGGATGTCCAAATGAGAGTCTTGGTTCCTCTAAAGGTTTCTTCCTACTAGAGGGAGTTATATATAAAATTTGTATATTTGTAATATATTTACAGTTCTGCTTATACTTAATACTTTACCTGGAAAACTGCTGCTTTTTTCCCTTTAGTAAAAAAAAAAATTCTTGAACTCATCATACTCATTTTGCAACCAATGAGCAACCCTTCGTTCACTTTTTCTGGTCTAGATATATATATACTTTTCAAGTAGTACAGAGAAGCGCATTCATCTAAGATGATTATACCAAGCTATGCTAATCCAATCTTCAGACACATTTGAAGAACCAAACTAGCCAGATGAGTTTATCCACCACTAGATGATGCTAAATGAAGCTTCGATTCTGCATGATTAGCGACGTACACACAGATGTCACATAGCACTTTTCAAGATACCTACAGTATATTATGGACATTTCAAAAGGTAAAGTGCTGTGCAAAAGTCTTGAGCCAAGGAAAATAAATAAATAACAGTTTGTAGATTTCTAATGGGTGCTTCATAAGCAAAATATGAAGCAGTGTTTCAAGACTTGTGCATATCAATCCTTTTTATTCTACGTTGTAACAGTGTAAGTACAAGAGTAAACAAAGGTTTGTAAATCTACATAACATTATGGAGTAAGATCAAAAAGTTAAATCATGTAAACTGTTTCCTCTTATTGTCTATCACACACTGAGAAGACAAAATATTGTTTAATGATGTATAAATATACCATGTCATTTTAAGGCATCTGCCCTGATAATGAAAGACAAATTGCTTTTTTGATTTACTATTTTTCTGCTTCATCATACAATAACAAATAAAAAAAATTTATACTGCCAAACAGTCTATACTGCCACAAAACAACTGTACAGACATATTTAATTCAAATTATCCCAGCTAAGTGGAAATCCAGCAAAAGATGTCATCATCTAGTAGCTTTTCCATTTTCACGCATGTCCATTCTAGAAAAAAATACAAATTAACTGATTGAAACTTAATTCAAGTTATTACATTTACAACTGTGAAGAAAAACTAACCCATTCTCATCTTTTAGGTGCTGATATAGTTCCACTTTGTTGTTGACAGAGTTCATTCTTCCAATAAACTCCTGGTGCTTTCTGGAATTGGCTTGGGTGATTCTATTAGTCCAAAGACTGAGAAGAGAGACAGGACCTAGAACATAAGTGTTGGGAAGGTTACTTTTAGAATGTACTCCACTACAGAATACACGCCCTAAAATGTAATTTGTAAAGTATTCTGTTAGATTACTCAATGTAAGTAACATACTCGGAATACTTCGGATTACTTCCACATTGTCTTGCTTTTTATAACTGTATGAATGTGGCAATCACACCCCGCACCGTCATATTCCTCCCTCTTTCTTCTTCTAATGTGAAGTGTTGTCTAAATTTCCAAGACAGAAATGAGTTTCTGCCCTGGCTGTTCCATGTTGACACCAGCTCTGTCTAAGTCTAAGTTGTTCCAAATAAAATGGCCTCATTCACACCCTTGATATAGGTCATTATACTACAGGGATAGGATTGCATGATCTGTTCAACTGAAGATGTAGGTGATTTTACCAGAGGTGGTCAGCATCATAAAGAGCTGATTTGTCAAAAAATGACTCAGCCCATTATTTTAAGAAAGTGACGATTTGTAATCAGAATACGTAAGTTCAGTGCATGTACTCAGTTGCTCCCCAACACTGGATGTTCAGTTAGGTCAGTAATGAACCAATAATGCATGATGCAAGCACTTAAGAAAATTACCTTGCAAAATAAATGGCAATTACATTTGCAGTGAGTATAGAAAAGAATGACCCCTTTGAAATATGTCCATTTTGTTGCTTTACAGCTTAAAATGAAAACACACACAAAATGTGCATTTTTCCAGCTTTATTTACTCAATGCAACCTATAACATTCAAGTGAAAGATATCATAGCTAAAGACCAGAAAAAAAAAAAAAATCAAAAACAAGAAATACTGAGATTAATAAAGGATCATCCCCTCTCTAAACAACAGTTGCCAACTCAAACAGGTGTAAGTTAACCACCTTTTCCATTGCACACCATGGTTAATGGCTTCCACCTGTGATCAATCGTAATCAGTGTGATTAGTTAAGCATAAAAACGTACTCGGTTACTTACGTAACCTCGGTTTCCTGAGATATGGGAACGAGTACTGCGTCGTAAGACGCTATGGGGGGAAAACTCCTTTTTCCTCTTCGACTGAAGCCTTTTTTTCAATCACGCAGTGCAACTGCACGCTGATTGGTTTGTCAAAGTTAATTTGATCTAACCAATCAACTGACGGCGGTAACGAGTCGGCCAATGGCCACACCGCTTCATCGGGTGCCGACATTTGCATGGGGCAGCGCCAATCTATAAATACGGCCGTTTCGCCGTCAAGTTCAGATTTTTCTTACGAAGCATCTGAGGCGTGCAGCACATGGCACGGCAAGGAATGCAGTACTCGTTCCCATATCTCAGGGAACCGAGGTTACGTAAGTAACCGAGTACGTTCCCTTTCGATATTTCACTCGTACTGCGTCGTAAGACGCTATGGGGAACCAGTACAATCCCGCCGTGCCATGGTGGGGTGCGACTCAATATGACACCCCAGGGGGGAAAAACCCCAGGGGATTGTCAAAAAATTACACCAAGCACAGGGCAAGCCACGAAGGGGGCCGCTGTGGCTTGGGTGTCGCCCCGCAGGTGCCCGAACGTGCCCGAGAACTAGGGACTCGCACCAACCCATAAAACCATTCAGTCGGTCCCACTGGATGGACAAAACTCTGGACTGCAGAGCAGGGACATCCAGGTTATAAAACCTGATAAATGTGGACGGCGAGGACCAGCCGGCCGCCTCACAAATCTCCGAAATGGAGACCCCGCTCGACCATGCCCAGGAAGAGGCCATGCCTCAGGTGGAGTGGGCTCTGACTCCAAAGGGGCACTGCATCCCCAAGGAGGAATAAGCCAATGTAATGGCCTCCACAATCCACTTAGAAAGCCTTTGCTTCGTAACCGGATGGCCCTTAGGCGCGGTTACTGAAGCCGAAAAAAAGCTGTTCTGAACTCCTGAATGAGGCAGAACGCGTCAGGGCCCTAACGGGGCAGAGCAGGTGCAAGTCCTGGTCGTCCACTGAGGCGGGCAGGGCAGAGAGACTTATGACCTGGGCTCTGAACAGAGTTGAGAGCACCTTAGGCACATAACCCAGGCTTGGTTTCAGGACGACTCTGGAGTCGTTTGGCCCGAATTCCAGGCAAGACGGGTTGACAGACAGCGCTTGCAAGTCACCTACTCGCTTGACAGACGCCAGAGCTAGGAGCAGGACGGTCTTAAGCGAGAGCGCTTTCAAGCTGGAGGAGTGCAGAGGTTCGAATGGGGCCCCTTTCAGGGCCCTTAGCACGGTGGATAAGTCCCACAAGGGGACCGTATGAGGGCGGTGGGGTGCAACCGCCTGGCGCCTCTCAGAAATTGGATAACCGTGCTGTGCCTGCCGACCGAGCGCCCCGCAATAGGGGCATGCAAAGCCGCTATTGCTGAAGCGTAAACCTTGACAGTCGAGGGAGAACGCTGCTTGTCCAGCAACTCCTGCAGGAACAATAAGACCACCGAGACCTCTGAGGAGACCGGATCGAAGTTCCGGTCCCGGCACCAAGCTTCAAAGAGAGCCCAGTGAGGGTCCCTCCAACGGGTCAGGGCTGTGACACAGGCCCGAGTTACCGTTAAGCGGTGGCGCCTGTGGCGCCATGCTGCGAATGGAACCCTCCGCTTCAACCAAACCTGGATGGGTCGCATATAAAGCAGACCCAGCCGAAGTACCGGCGAAGCTGCTGCCATCAGGCCCAAAACCCTCTGGAAGGCCTTGAGTGGGTGCGAGGAGCCCTCCACGGAGGAGGCTGCGCAGCTCTGAATCGATTCGGCTTGCTCCGCTGAGAGACTCGCATTCATTCGATTACTATCCCCAGGAACGACATTTGTTGGCTGGGTAATAGCATGCTCTTGGCGAAATTGACCCTGAGCCCCAGATGCTTCAAGTGGCTGAGGAGAAGGGCCCGAGGCGTTATCGAAACCGCCTCTGACTGGGCCAGAATGAGCCAGTCGTCAAGGTGGTTGAGGACGCGGACCCCCATCTGTCTCAGAAGGGAGAGCGCCGCGTCCATGCATCACGTAAAAGTGCGGGAAGCCAGAGATAAACCAAACGGAAAGACCTTGTATTGATATGCCACACCCTCGAAGGCGAATCTCAGAAAGCGCCTGTGATGGGGGGCAATTTGGATATGAAAGTACGCGTCTTTCAAATCCAGGGACATAAACCAGTCCTCGGGGCGAATTTGCGTGAGGATCTGCTTTACGGTCATCATTCTGAACGGCCGCTTTACCAGGGCGCGGTTCAGAAGCCTGAGGTCCAAAATCGGTCGGAGACCACCGTCTTTTTTGGGGACAAGGAAATACCGGCTGTAAAAGCCTGACTCGCTTTGAGCTGGAGGAACGATTTCTATGGCTCCCTTTTCCAGCAAGTTGGCCACTTTGGCGCGGAGAACGGGAGCAGTCTCGTCGCGCACATGAGTGGGGACCACGCCCCAAAAGCAGGGGGGTCTGCGAGCAAACTGCAAGGTGTAACCTCGTCTTATTGTACCCATCACCCAGTCTGACACCGCGGGGATGGCCTGCCAGACCTCGGCCCGCTGGGACAGTGGCTGAATGAGGTTTATGGATCCGTCGCCCAGGGGCAGCGAATCTGACATGTGAGAAAGAGGAAAATGGCTCTTTTTGTGAGGATGTAAATTTTTTGTTTTTATTTCCGCTATCACAGCGGTCGGACAGCCGGGCACTTGTATGGGCCAGGCAGGAGCCGAAGACACACTTGCCTCTGCACCCGGCGGTGAGCGGGGTGGTGAGAGGTTGGCGCAAAGCCACTTGAGGGGTGGTCCAGCCGCGGTGGGACTGAACCCCTTCCTCTTCCTGCTTGGGCGTTCAGGAGGACTTTTTGGGCGCGGGGTCCATGGCGATCTTGGGCCCACAGACTCGGATCCCGCAAACTCCGCCGCGTCAGAAGCAGCCAGGGAGATGCTGTCGTCATCATCTTCTTCATCCCCACCGAACGTAACCAGGTTGCTCGCAGCCGCTGAGGGACGCTGGTCGGCTTGAGTGAAGAAGACGGAATTCATCGGAGGAGAGGGCGAGGCTCGCGGGTCCGGAGCTCGTCCGCTTCCAGATGCGCAGCCACTCTTCCCTGCCGTTTCTTCCTCGCAGGGCCCTGGGAGGAGGTAGACGGGAGGGGGGGGGCGGGGTCGCGCTCTGAAAAGAAAGCTACCCGCGAGCGCAACGCTGAGATGCTGAGAGCCTCGCAGTGCGGGCAATCAGCAGAGGAGAGAGCGGCGTCTGCGTGGGATTTGCCGAGACAGAGCGCACACTCGAGATGGCCGTCGTCAGAGCGCAGCGGCTCCAAGCACAAAGTGCAACGGCGGTGTGGCATTTAAAAATGCCGTTTATGCTCTTTTTAGAGAAAAAGACGCTCTTTGAGAAGCCGGAAGCGGCAGGGGAACGGCAATAATCGCCAATTCCAGCTGCGATGCTCTTATCAACGGCGCAGGCGTTCAGTCGCAGAGTTCAGCGTTGAAATGATCTCTCAAGGCTGAAGGAAAAAAAATCTGAACTTGACGGCGAAACGGCCGTATTTATAGAGCCGGTTGGCGCCGCCCCATGCAAATGTCGGCACCCGGTAAAGTGGCGCGGCCATTGGCCGACTCGTTACCGCCGTCAGTTGATTGGTTAGATCAAATTAACTTTGACAAACCAATCAGCGTGCAGTTGCACTGCGTGACTGAAAAAAAGGCTTCAGTCGAAGAGGAAAAAGGAGTTTTCCCCCCATAGCGTCTTACGACGCAGTACGAGTGAAATATCGAAAGGGAACAACTGTTACTGCCGCATTCCCTTGCTTGGTAGTGCAACTGAAAGCAAACAACTGACTATGAGTGGCAAACCACTTTCAAAAGATCTCAGGAAGAGAGCTGTGGACAGACATAATGCAGGAGATGGATACAAAAGAATTTCAAAAGCTTTATCAAGCCCTAGGAGCACTGTAAAATCAATAATAAAGAAGTGGCAAGTGTTTGGTACTACTAGGACCATCCCTGGATCCGGCCATCCCCGCAAACTGGATGGAAGGACTACGAGGAAATTGGTAAGAGAGGCTACCAAGAGGCCAATGGCCACTTTGAAGGGGTTACAGGATTTTATGGCAAAGAGCAGTTGGCCACACAGTGGCTGAAGGAGAAAAAAGTGAATGTCCTTATGTGGCCTAGTCAGAGCCCAGACTTAAATCCTATTGAAAATCTGTGGAAAGATTTGAAGATAGCTGTTCACCAACGTTCACCATCCAATTTGACTGAACTTTAACAGTTCTGTAAAGAAGAGTGGACAAATATTGCTCAATCTAAATGTGCAAAGTATCCCAACAGGCTGTCAACAGGCTGTCATTAAAGCAAAGGTTGTTTAACAAAATATTGATATTGGGGGATGATTCTTTTTTAATCTCATTATTTCTTGTTTTTGATTTTTTATTATTTTTCTGGACTTTGGCTATGATATCTTTCAGTTGAATGTTACAGGTTGCATTGAGTAAATAAAGCTGGAAAAATGCATATTTTGTGTGTGTTTTCATTTTAGTCTGTAAAGCAACAAAATGGAAATATTTCAAAGGGGGTGATTCTTTTCTATACCCACTGTATGTTGAAAACACGAAATATAAAACAAAAATATTAGAACACATACCCTTTGATTTCTCTTGATACAGCAAATCTTCTGTGGCAAGTCGTGGTTTCTTATTGAATGGTTCTGGAGAGTCAGGAGAATCTTTGAGAATCTCAGACTCACATTGATCTTTTTCTCGTTCTATTGTCCCCCTTGGTCTTCAAGGATAATATTAAATGTCGTGTAAACATGCCAAAACATAGAAAACAAAGAATGCTCATTGGTGTCTTTGTATGTATCTAAAATATAGCAGTTTTTATGGCAGTACAATTGGAAAAAAAACTCCTGACCTCTCAGAGTCTTGGACCCATCCTTTTTCCTCAGATTCTTTACCAATTTTCTCCATTTTATCCTCCTTTTCTTCCCTTTTCCTTCCTCGTTTTTTTCTCTCTTCATCTTCAGGGGGTTTGCTCCGACAAGCATTGATGCATTCTAATACCTGTTGGTGTCTCTCACTAGTTGCAGTGTGAATTTTCACTAAAGTCTCCAACTCATTCCACATTATCCGGTACTGCTCATCCCTACAGAGTAGAATTTTTAAAGGTTGACAACAATTTACAGCAAAACAAACAAAATAATAGGCATGGGCCGGCATGACATTCTGAAGGTATGATGACCTTAAGCAAAAATATCACAGTATCACGAAATTGCTAACCCTAACCCTAGCCTTAATCCATTTCTAATTTAATACAAATTATGGTGCTGTAGAATGCCCTAGTTTTTAAATGTACAAGCACAGACAACCACTGCTGCCACTACTAAGAATAATATTAATTATTATCTAATGTTATTTAAAGTTGATGAGTGTGAGTGTGTCTGCTCATTTGATGCATTTATACTTAACACGCCGATAAAAAGTAAACATTTAATAGCAGAGAGAAAACCTTTTCTCTACACTACAGACTTTGGTGACTGAACAGGGCAAATAAGGCGACTGTTGAGAAAACATCTGCAAATTTCAATTTAAAACTTGCCGGTTGTGTGCACACTTTTCGATGAACTTTTCAGCAAAGGACAAGCAGCCATTTTGATTCTTTATGTAACTGTGTGAACATCTAGTTCGCAGGTCTAAGAGGAGCCACATGGGGGAGACATTCACTTTCTATCTTTGACAAAACATTAACAACTGCTCAGAATTTTTTTACGGTTTTGAAATGGTGGCTTTATTAAACCGCAATATACTGATAAAGCGGTAACTGGTCCATGCCTAGACCAAAATAAATTAAAATTCCTTAAAGTGAAACCTCAATATTTGCAATTCATTTATGATTTGAAAGAATGGGCAACATGAACCAGAAGGGTCTTAATAACAGGATTCGTACACCTTTTCCCAGGTCAAATTCAAGCATTTTTCAACCACATTCAAGGTCTATTTTCAAAGTTTCAGTACCCCGGTGCCCCCTGGAAGGTAATACGCAGAGGTTTAAGGATGGATGGATGATAACTTTTATGCTTCAGAATATAATATCATTTAGTAAGTAGACTTTAACTATGGCTGAGTTAATATAAAGCAGTTATCCCAAAAACACTGCCACAAACAACTTAAACAAATGTTATTGTATGGAAGCCTGTGGAGGACACGTCAACCTTAGTTTACCTTCTCATTTTTTTATGATACTGAGAAAACAATTGGTGTTTTCTTAAGAGACTGATTTTTTTTTTTTATCTCGAGAAAAAAAAGTTCATTATCCCAAGATCACAAGTTATTTTTAATTATTTATTATTGATCTCGACCAGGTTCAGTATTCTGGCAATACATCATTATCACAAGCAAACACATCTGATTTTATGCCTGATTACTTGAGTTTCCATCCCAAGGACTAATAATTGTGCATCTGTCTGCCAGGTATTTGTTCTAACTTGATAGACAGATTTACTTAAGAAAAACCTGTGGCCAGCACACATTTATACCAGCTGCAAGAAGTTACAGAAGCAGATCTTATTTATATCCATTACAAAACAAACCTCATACTTATGTTAGTAAAACCTTAAGGACCTGGTTATTTTGACCACATTTAGCAAAGCCAAAGCAAGCCTTGTGTTCTCACAAATTTCGTTTTCACGAAAACATGAGAGAAAAATATCTCAGGAACTGGAGAAAACACTGAAAAATACCTCGGGTTCATGAGAAAACAAGAAGGAAAATAAAGTTGACAAGAGTCCTCTACGGACTTCTGTAATATAGAGCGCAGTGGAGAAATTCTCACAGCTCCACTAACATGCTCATTTACAGAGCCATAACTCATTGGCTAGCTATACACTGGGCTAAAGTCTGCTGTGCTTAGCTGTGTTGTGAGTAGCAGAAAATCACTAATTTTAAAGTTTACAGTTTAGAAACAGTGACTGTCTAAATACCCACCCCCCCAAATGACTGTGCGTAACTGACAAGCCATCCTAACACTAATATACATTATATCACACACAATGTTTCTATATTAGCATTAGCAGTTAGCATACTCAACTCATCCTGGCATGCTGGTCTTAGTGAGACGCACTATGCTTTGGGGGCTGGAGTCACACTGACCAGACACGCACCCTCACACAAAGCCCATTAAGGAGAACGGTTTCATTTTTTAATCCTATTTATTTTACTTCACTCCATTTAATAAGTGAGTTAATGTGGAGTTCAATGACTGTATGTCGTGAAATATATTTCAAGCATTTTCCAGCACTTTATCCAAAATTCAAGCATTTTTCGAACTTCAAAAATACAACATTAAAATTTAAGCATTTTCAAGGATTTCAAGATTTCATTTTTTTTTTTTTAGCAAAATGCAGATCTGGAATGTCAAAAACAAATGACCTCACCGTTTGGGCCCTTTGCCCCTGGAGCCCACAGTAGAGATAGGTAAAGGGTCATTTTTCCTCTCCATATCGACCAGATTGTACACAGTTTTCTGACATGTGAGAACATCATCTTCTGTCATTGCATCCTTTACTATTAGGTTTGCTAGTGGCACCACCTTGAGGACAAACAAACAGAATCCAGTGTGTAATCAGCAAAAAAATTATTAAGCAATGTAATATTGTTGCTAAATGTGACCTCTACATTTGACCCATCTATTTTTGACAAAAAAAACCACCATGAACGAACTGCCTGCATATTAAAGATGGTGGTTTGCGAAATTGTCATCGGCCAATAACGGGTATGGCGCTCCAGTTGTGCTGTGGCTCGTTCTACTGGTGACTTTGCAACATCTACAAGCAAAATTGGGAATGGAGTGAGACGATTCTCTCTCATAAACTCCCCAAAGTCCTATGAGAAAAGAAATACACAGCAGCATTTGTAATGACATTTGTATCTAATTAAAACTTGAGGTTAGGGGAAAAACTGACGGTTAGTGGGTGCATATGAGGAGCTTACAGTGATGCGATAGTCAGTAACGCGCCCACCGCATCCTTCACTGATAGAAGGTGGATCCTCTAGCATTGAGCGAGTGCTGTTAAGCATATGCAGAAAAATCTCCCCTCCATGGCAACTCAGCATATGACTTATGACCTTTGATCCAGACTTTCGGGGTTGTTCTAGAAGCACAGAGCGACCTGAAATAAAGGGAGAAAATGTTGATTTCTTGTCATTTTATTTCAAAAGCTTTTATATTTTTGTATCTTGTGCCTCATAATATCTAAATAGCTGACTTGTTATAATCAGATAAAATATCTGACAATGCAAGATAAAGAAAAAGACTATATTTACCATTTAACAGAAAGTTAGTGAGGCAGGAAGAGGGCCTGCTGTTCACATCCACAGGTGAGATACGAAATGCTCCTGTGCAGTAATGTAACTCTGTAATGTAAAAATAATGCAACACAAGTGAATAATGAATCCCAGCAAACCTAGGTCAGAGAACAATATTAGCTCTCCAAACCCACCAACATTGTTTGTGCGTGGAGTGCACCACTTGAGTGTGACAGTCTCCTTTAACCCACTGTCCCTGTTGGTGCTGCCTACCAGGTCACCTGCACACAGGTATGCCAATTATTGACAAATGACAAAATTAGTGACTAAATGCTCTATGGTTGACAAAAACTGGAAATAGATCATATATACACACACCCATACACATAGACCTGTGCAAAGGTTTCAAGCAGATGTACAAACTAATAATGGTTGGTTTGGTTTTTTTTTAGAAGTAGTTGATTTTTATCAATTAATAATGCAAAGTGAATGAACAGAAGAGAAATCTAAATCAAATCAATATTTGGCGTGATCACCCATGCCTTCTAAAGAGCATAAATTCTTCTTGGTACACTTGTACACAGCTTTTAATGGGACTGATATGTTGTTCCAAACACAATGGAGAACTAACTACAATTTTTTTTGTGGATGTAAGCTGTCTCAAGTACTTCTGTCTGTTCATGTAATCCAAGGCAATCATACGCCTTGCTGATGGTAGTGCATGATGGATAAGTATCTTCTTGTATTTCTCAGTACTGAGGACACCATTAATCTTGACAAAATCCCCAACTCCATTTGTAGAAATTCAGCCCCTAACACCATGCTTCACCGTTTCCTGCAGACAATATTGACACTCCAATCCTTGAGTGATCAAGCTGCCTTCTGCTACAGACAAATATTTCAAAATGTAATTTATCAATGCAGCACCTGCTGCTATTTTTCAGCACCCCAGTTCTTATGTTTTTGTGATTGTGGTTCAGTCTACATATTTAAACAATGATCATTAGCATTTACTTGATATAGTACACCTGTCTATAAACCTACAAAATCCCTGTACAAGTGTACTGTACCTATAAGAATTGATGCGGGTTTGGGGCAAATAGTAGTCAGACTAACTATTTGTATGCTTTAGATTTTTCTTCTATTAACTTTCTTTGCATTTTGTAAATTGATAAGAAAGTTTGTATTTTTTTTTTAATAATACAATTTCATATTTGTGAAAGCTTTCTTACTTTTACAGCATTTTTCACACCTGCCTTAAACTTTTATATGCATATATACCACTCTTGATGAACTCCATGTGAGCATCTCGATGGTGCAGAAGCTCTACATCATAATTTGCAGAGGTGTTGGCATGTTGCTCCTCCTTCATTTACAGCAGAGAAATCACAAAATAAAAAAATAAGAAATTATTTTGCATATCATATCTTTGCATAATATCACTCACAAAATAGGTTGAGCTAAAAGCATCAGTGGCATAAGGTGCATTAATGTGCCCATATTAAGAGGTACATTAAATAATGTCATAGTTTTTCTATTTCTCTTTATAAATAAAAACATAACGAACAAGCCGGGGGCCATCCCTGGGCGGGCGCCAACACAGCACAGGCTGCTATGGTCACAGAAATTGGTATTTTACTGCCAGTAATAATGACAATAATGACAGCAATGATGAGTGCTATTGCACTACCTGATTTTAGCACATCGTCTTTCACAGTCACAAATATACCGTCATTATGTATTATCGTCATCATTACTGTCATCATTGTCATTATTACTTGCAGTCTCTCGGTTAAGAATCATCTTATAGACCTTTTTATGTAAATGGTGACTTTTCTGCACTACAGTTTATACCGCCTCTGGGTATAGTGGAATTAGTCTCCATTTCTACTTTGATGACACACAGTTACATACAGTGAGGTCCAGAAGTATTTGGACACAATTTTTGTCATTTTGGTCTACTATCATAATGTAAGCTTTCAAAAATCACAGCACACTATTTTTCATGTAGACCATCCATTTTCAAAGGTTTAAATGTAATTGGACAAAGTGATATAAGTGAAAATGAAACTGAGTCATTATTTGCCATTGCTACTTTGATAGAACACAGTGCCAACAACAAAAAAGTGACCTTTGACCCATCCATGAAGTGACTGAAAAGGAAATAAAGTTACTCCAGTTCTATGAGTACAGGCGGAGCCCTCCAAGTGGAGGGCTAGCTGGCCCCTGATTCAGGATCACTGAGTGCACAAACCGAAAAATGGGTGTATGGACCTTTTATATAACCTCCCTACTAATTGGTTGGAGAGTTCAAGTTTTGCTCAGTCAGTGACGCAAGCATAAGGGATATACAATAAGGAAGTCTGTACCCAGTAACTTTATTTCTATGTCATAAAGGCTCTGCCCTTCAAAGGGCTTCCCTACTGGATAAAAATCACAGAAAGACTGTTGGTGATGCAGGCACTCCAAGCTGGGCCCAACCAAGAGCTTGGGGCAGAGAGGCAACCATAGACTTGTAGGAACATCATCTCTCAAAACAGCACAAGAAACATAACCTGGTGATCACCTGGTGGCGTCACTCTGCTCCACCACCTCAACCAGAGGGCTACGCATGGCACCAAGAACAGAACGTGCCACCGACTGAACCGCCATACCAGCGTTGCCCACGACACAGCAGCACAAATTTCAGTCACAGTAGTTCTCCTGAGAAGGGCAGCTGAAGATGCCTCGAGAAGTACTGAACGGGCACAGTGGCAGCTTCTGAGCCATGTCATAAGCGTGCACGATGGCCTCACAAAGCCAGTGTGAAAGCTGTTGACGAGACAAGCCGTGCCAAACAATGGGGCAAAACGATCAACTAGTTTGCCTAAATGTGGCAGTGCGGTGCATGTAACAGATGACAGCGCCCACAGGACAGAGGTTATGCCACTAGGAATCCTCTTCACTGCCATGCAGCAGAGGATGAAAAGGCCTGGTCCTGATCACCCTTGAACTAAACGCAGAGGTGATCACTCTGGGCTGATATTCGGGTTCAGCCAAAGCATGGCCATGCCACCGTTCTCCAGAATGCTACAGCATGATGGGTGGACTGACAGTGACTAAAATCACAAACGTGCTTGCCTGAGGCCAGCACCAAAAGTAACACTCGCAGGTGGGTGGCTTGAGACCATATGTCTACCATAGCTCGAATGACTAGCCATAATGGCCGCCGCAAACACCTTAAAGGTGGATGCAGCACACCCTCTCTCCAACAACTCCTGCAAGAATGATAATACTGTCTGAACTGGGCAGGAGACAGAATCCATATTCTTAGAAGCACACCAGGCTGCAAACACTCTCCAGCAAGTCATACATGCGACTATGTGGAGGCAGCCTGAGCGCTCTGCAGCCTGTGGTTGACCGCTGATGACCGGTCCACCTGGGTCAGACTTTCACGTCATCAAGCGTCCCCTAAAAAGTGGACCCTGAGAATAGCCAGAATATCCAACACACTGATGTGGAGTTTGGGCCATTTCTGATTGTGCTAAATACTGAACTAGGAGGAGAATATGCATATAGGGTTATTTACCTCACAGTGATATTTACAAATCCCTGAAGTGGTAAACAGCACTTCTATACTTGATATCTTTGAAAGGACTTGCTGTCTAGAGATGGCTACTGTTATTAATGCCGAGAGACAAGATGTCACAGATGAAACCAAACCTTCTGTTAAAAAGTGTAAAAGGTTTATTAGACTAGTCACACCCAAGATTAACAGCAACTATGCCTTTTGAATCTATACATCATTCAAATAACACCTTTACAGCAATGTAAAGCCTTTTAAACCCTCAACAAAAAGAGCATTATGCCTTGATCAAACTGAGGATCTGAGAAAAAAAATGTTGAAATATTTAAGTCAAGTAATGGGTACAATTAAATCTCTGGGACTCCAGTAAACCACCATGAGAGTCATCTTATCTAAATGGAGAAAACGATGAGCAATGGCAGGAATGGCAAGCCTAGCAAGACTACTCCAAGCGCAAAGAAGGCTCATTTGAGAAGTCAAAAAGACCCCTAAAGAACATTTAAGAAGCTGCAGTTTGTGTCACTGTTCATGATTTCACCATCAAAACAAAATTTCTGCCAAAACAAAGGGCAGCACAATATGTTTTTATGTAAATGTATACTGATGTCTCAGTGATCCTGCAATACTGCTTTCCCAATCTGGAATTATTTTTCGTAAATTGTAAATCCTTGTACTTCCCATGTGGGTTCGCATTCATTCTAGTCAAGAGTTTACATCCCTCCACAAGTGAACATGCAGAACACGAAATGCAGGATGGCCAACCAGATTCTGACCATGGAACGGAATAACCCAGACTCGGAATAATCAGAATCAGATTTTTCTTTGCAACTTTAACAAAGTTGACATATTTTGGATCACTGTTACACTACAGTCAACAATGCCTATCACCAGGCCTGCAGCTATAGATTATTTTTGTAATAGAGTACTCTATGGATTTTTCATTGACTAATCGAGTAATCAGATAAATTCTCTAAAACAAAAAGGAAAAAAGGCAAGTCTGAAAATGGGCTATTATTCCTGAATTTTCCTTTCTTAAAAAAAATAATTATTTGATGCACTGGTAACACGTTATAACAACAGATGCTCATAAAACATTAGTAACATTTAGTAAATAACAAAGTAATTATGAAAAAAGGATTTACATAGGTTCCAAAATGATTAGGAAATGACATGTGAATATTAAATGTGACTTGTTCTTCAATTGAAAAACATTAGTCAATAATGACAAAGATTCGATAAATAATAACTAAACAATTACATACATTTACACTGCATGGACCCTAAAAAAAAAAATCTGCACAAAAACAATAGGTTCCCTGCAGTTACACTGCATGGACCCTAAATAAAGGCGATGAGGGGGTCCAAGCACTAGCAGCCAAAGCAGTAACGGTCAAAGAAAGGAGTCAAGCATCACGCAGCAACTGCATGATTGCTTGTCGCCAAAAACTGAATTGGCGCATGATTGCGCAAAAGTCACTGAGTCGTTGTTGTCAAAGAAAGGAGTCCAGCAGCAATGCAGTAAAGTGAAATATGCCATAAACTATTGTTTTAGCTAGAGCAGCAAATGTCAAGTCGGTAGTGGTCAAAGAGAGGAGTCAAGCATCATGCAGCAATCGCTTGTCACCAAAAACTGAATTGTCACATCATTTACTTTTAGCAGACACTCTTTTTCAAAGTTACAGCAGTTCAAGCCAATTTTGCCACTTGCTAGCAGTTTATTGGCTGGTCTTAGCCTCTTATTGCGTTACATTTTATTAAAAGCCTTTTAGAAGACCCAATCTAAGACATATGTTGTGCTGTAAATGCCAGGATGACAAAAGTATACTGTTTAGTACTGATTTTTAACTAGGATAATGTCAAATTGCTATGTGGTTCCATGTGATTATACAACCTGCAGTACCTTTTTTCACCCACAAGATGGCAGTCATGTACTACGTAAAAGTTCTTGTGGGTCAAAAAGCTATTGCAGGTTATGCAGTCATTTTATAGGAAACAGTGCAAAAATGCAAAACTTTGCTGTAGCTTCGCCCAGCAGCCAATGTCAATGAAATTTTGCACACATGCATGGAGTATCATATTTAATAACTGTACCACATTTGGTGCAGATCAGACTAATTTTTTATTGTAAAAAGTTATTGTAAAAAGTTGTGAAAAAAATGACACAGTCCCAATTGTAAAGTTGTTTAGTTCTACTTAAGGAGTGGAAAACATGAAGTTTTATTTTAGGCTGCAGGGTTCTGGAGTTATAGGCCAAATCGCGTTTGCCTTTGCTGTAGCGCCCCCCGTAGGCCGATCAAGACAAAACTTGGCAGGTGTGGTTAGAGTCGAGGTCTATGCATAAATATCAAATTTCACCCCGATACAATGTTCTTAAGTATATGAAAAAGCAACTTCAATTTCTTTGGCTAATAGCTGCCATGTTTGTTGACATAACGCAGTGTCCTTAATTATCCTTCATCAGGATGTTGTCTAGATGATGTGTACAAAATTTGAGCCAAATCAGTCGTATGGTTCTTGAGATATTAACATGTAGCATTTAGAGCGCCCCCTATTGGTCAATTAGCGCCATTTTTGTGTATCGTCCATAGAATCTTGTTTCCATCAATGTCCTGAAGTTTGAAGTGGGTGGGTCAAAGCATTCCAAAGTTACAGTGGTCAAAGCAAAATTGGCCACGCCCCGTAGCATTTAATTGACGTGTCCTAGCTGCAGCTTCAAGAAATCGCAAAAAAGCTCTCTGTTACGATGTCCGGCTCAGTCCACAGATTCGTTTGACACCTGACATGCCCTGATTTGACAAAAAGCCTAGGAGGAGTACAAAAAAGTCAATTTTGCAAATTATGCAAATTAGCAAAAAATCTATCTAGACGGAAGTTCATAGTCCTAATCCTCTCGAACGAAAACAAGAGGGTTCCATAGCACTTCATGCTTGGACCCCTAAAAACACGAACGAAAACAAGAGGGTTCCATAGCACTTCGTGCTTGGACCCCTAAAAACTCGAACGAAAACAAGAGGGTTCCATAGCACTTCGTGCTTGGACCCCTAACAAGAGGGTTCCATAGCACTTTGTGCTTGGACCCCTAGAAATCCGCATGATTCCAATAGGGTTCTACGCAGTTCCACTGCATGGCCCCCTAATAATAAAAATCCGCACGATTCCAATAGGGTTCCACACAGTTCCACTTCATGGCCCTCTAAAAAAAATCCACACAATTCCAACAGGGTACCACGCAGTGTTCCACTGCATGGCCCCCTGATAATTATATACTCTATACCCTAATTATTATATACTGAGGAAGCTAAGGAGGAAGGCTGTTCTCGGTTCTTGCGTCACGTCACGTCACTTCCTGCTTTTGCCGGTGCAAGTCGGCGTCTCTTGCCGGTGCAATTTTTCCCTTTTATACTCAAATTGTATATATTCTGTCAATTTCTTACTACAAGCTTTTTATATAAAAGGACTAACGACTGATTAGACACTGCTTGGCGTGTCATTTAATTTTTTTTTTCGCGAGGAACCGCCAAGCGTATAGGGCTTCCTCCGCCCAAAACACACAGCGTCTTAACCTTAATTTTCTTTTTATACCTTTCCTTACGCTAAGCGATTTAAGTAATATAACTAGCGGCTAAAACCTAAAATATAGTTTATCTCCAACCGCGGCGGGACTGAGACGCAAAAACCGACGGCAACTTCTCAGCAATCCTGCTCAACTAATAACAACGTAAGTGATATCTGTTCTTTTAAATAAGATGCCTAATGGTGATGTTTTCTGTAGTGAGTGTAGAATGTTTAGCCTTAGCTCCTCCGTCAGCAGTAATAGGCTAAGTAGTGATAACTTTATCTGTAAAAGGTGTAAGATGGTAGAAGCTCTGACGGAGAAGATCATAGAACTGGAGGCTCGCCTCCAGACGTTAGCACAGTCGCCAGGTAGCCTTTTAGCTGCAGGTTCACAGTCAGGGAGTCTGGAGGCTTCAGGTTCAGATTTAGAGCGTTCAGGCCCAAAAACTCCGGCATTAGGGTTCCCGCAGAAGAACCAATGGGTGGCGGTTCGGCGACATAGACGGAGAGCCCGAGCTTCGGCAAAGGCTACTCCCGAGCACCACTCTCCATCTCTCAGCGTGTCGAACAGGTTTACCCCGCTCAGTGAAACACCCGCTGAGACGCCTGTTGAAAGTGCTCTGGTGATAGGTGATTCTATTCTACGGCACGTGAAAATAGCTAGACCCTTAGCGGCACCAGCAGTCGAGGTAAATTGTTTACCGGGAGCCAGAGTGCCGGACATCAGGGCCAATCTTAAGGTGCTGGCCAGTAATAGACGTAGATATTCCAAGATAGTCGTCCATGTCGGCACCAACGACGTCAAGCTCAGATAGTCTGAAGTAACCAAAAGTAATTTTAAAGAGGTGTGTGAGCTAGCCAAAACAATGTTGCAGGCAGTAATTCTCTCTGGCCCCCTCCCAGCTAGACGTAACTCCGAGACCTACAGCAGGCTCTGGTCGCTGAACTGCTGGCTGTCAAAGTGGTGCTCTGAAAATAGCATAGGTTTTGTAGATAACTGGTCCACCTTCGAGGGAAAGCCTGGTCTTTTGAGCCGGGATGGTATCCATCCCTCGTGGGAGGGTGCTGCCCGTATTTCAATGAACATAGCAGCTAGCCTTTATGCAGGTTTAGGTGTAGGCGGCCATTGACAAACCGGAGCCAAGACCAGGCCGCAGGCAGAAAGGCTAAACCGACCGCCTGCGAGTTGCCTTGAGCCGCCACCTAGGTACCACCATATTGACATTGTCTCTGTGCCCCGAACCAAAAATAGTTCGCGTAAAATGCAAAAGGCGTCTTTTTCCAATCTAATTTCTATTAAATTAGAGCAGCCAATGCAGAATATCTGTAGCACTAAGCTGAAAGTAGGACTACTAAATATTAGATCATTAACTACTAAGGCACTTATTATTAGTGAAATGATTTCAGACCACGTCCTAAACGCGCTCTGTTTAACTGAGACATGGGTAAGACCCAACGAGTATTTAGCCTTAAATGATGCGACGCCTCCAGGATATAGTTATGAGCATAAACCCCGACTCAGTGGTAAAGAGGGAGGTGTTGCAACGATCTACGAAAGATCTCTTTCAATAACACAGAGGTCAGGACCTAAATTTACATTTAAATCATTCGAATTATTATTCCTTAGAATTGCAGGCATATCTGCAAAACCTAACTCTTTGTCGCTCCCTCTCATTACGATTTACCGTCCGCCAGGTCCTTATTCTGAATTCCTAACTGAATTTTCAGAATTTCTGTCAGACCTGGTTATTTCAACTGAAAGAGCAATAATTGTGGGGGACTTTAATATTCATGTAGATAATGAACAAGATCCTCTGACAGCAGCTTTTACTAATTTACTAGATTCCATGGGCATTGTTCAAAAAGTAACTGGGCCCACTCACAACTGCGGTCATACCCTTGATTTAATCCTATCGTTTGGTCTTAATGTAGATAA